>CAUYLG010032601.1:0-17059 GCA_963573385.1 Cacajao melanocephalus | reverse complement strand
TTTAGTGTTTTAGTCATGAAGTCTTTGCCTGTGCCTATGTCCTGAATGGCATTGCCTAGGTTTTCTTCTAGGGTTTTTATGGTGTTAGGTCTAATGATTAAGTTTTTAATCCATCTGGAGTTGATTTTAGTGTAAGGTGTCAGGAAGGGGTCCAGTTTCTGCTTTCTGCAGATGGCTAGCCAGTTTTCCCAACACCATTTATTAAACAGGGAATCCTTTTCTGATTGCTTGTTTTTGTAAGGTTTGTCAAAGATGAGATGGTTGTAGATGTGTGGCGTTCCTCCAAGGCCTCTGTTCTGTTCCATTGGTCTATATCTCTGTTTTGGTACCAGCACTATGCTGTTTTGATTACTGTATCCTTGTAGTATACTTTGAAGTCAGGTAGCGTGATGTCTCCAGCTTTGTTCTTTTTGCTTAGAATTGACTTGGCTATGTGGGCTCTCTTTTGGTTCCATATGAAGTTTAAGGTGTTTTTTTTCCAGTTCTGTGAAGGTCATTGGTAGCTTGATGGGGATAGCATTGAATCTGTAAATTACTTTGGGTAGTATGGCCATTTTAACAATATTGATTCTTCCTAACCATGAACATGGAATGTTTCTCCATCTATTTGTGTCCTCTCTGATTTCGTTGAGCAGTGGTTTGTAGTTCTCCTTGAAGAGGTCCTTTACATTCCTTGTTAGTTATATTCCTAGGTATTTTATTCTCTTTGTAGCAATTGTGAATGGAAGTAGGTGCTCCACACGTTCAGAGAAACTTCTCTCATAACAAACTATAGAAATGATCCCTGTACGTATAGTCTTAGCACGTCACATTTTAAAACCCATTGCTCCAAGTAAGCAATCTTCTAATTAATCTTTGTCAAAGAAGAACCCCTTTTAGTCAAATTGTTCTAAGGATATTTTTCTCTTCTCAAAATAAAAGATAAACCATCTACTTTAAGTTCAATCAAATTCCTTGAGACTTTTACTCTGGAAATCTGGGAAATACCTATACATAGATAAAAACAGCATATTTTGCTCCCATTTTATAAAAAAAACAACATCCCTGATGCCCAATAATTCAAATTCTTGCCGTTAGCAAAGTTGATGACATTCAGAGACATAAGCAAGACATATGTCAATAATGTTAACTGAGATTTTCTCACAATATATACAAATGTTGCAAGCTGTGATTCTTAATGTTGTGTGATTTTACTTTTTTCCCCACAGGCAAAGACTCAGGTATGTTATCAAATATTACAGATGCTTACCTAAGCTAAAAATACCTCAATTTTGTTTCATTTAAAGATGTGCTTAGAAAATTTTTTTGACTAATTCAAACTTTTGACATCTTTTAATTAATAAAGTGGAAAGATAAAGTTCAGCAGATCTCTTGTACAACAGAATACCTACAGTTAGTAACAATGTATTATATACTCAACTATATCTTTAGTGTTCTCACAAAAAGATAAGTATATGAGGTAATGAATATATTAATTACATTGATTCAGCCATTCCACAATGTATACTTACATTGAAACATCATGCTGTATACCATAAATATATATAGTTTCGATTTGTCAATAATAAATAAGTACATTTTTTAAAGTGGTGTGAAAACACATGAAATTCTGTAAGCCTAGGAACTCTCCATGCAGAAGGATATAAGCGTGCTTGTCCAACTGCATGTTGGAAGAAAATTAATTGAGAATCTATTTTTTCATGACTAGTTTTGATACTAGAATAAATATGATTTAGGGGGTATTAGGCAGTGTGGTGCCATGTGTCAAGTGGTATCATGTCTACCATATTTCTTTTTGCCAAGTAAGAATTTGATTTAGCCACTTTCAGAAGAAATCGCTTTACCAAATTGTGCCAAATTGTGTAGATTCCTGTGTTTGACAATATGATGAACAAAAATGAGATGTTTTTTAGGTAAGGATTGGGGCAAATCCAAGATGTAATTACTGCCCAGCCTGCTTCAAATTGAGATTATTTTTTCACATGTGCTTTCAGAATGAGCAGTTGTGAAGGGCTTCTTCAGTTTTACTGCCTCTGTGCTTACTTTACTAAATCCCTGACCAAATATATAATATTACTGTAGCTTTTATTTTACAGCATTATATTTTGCATGGTGAAAAAATCCAAAATATGAACAAATTCTGCCTGTCTCTCTTCCCTCCCTCCTCCCCTCCCATCCTCCCTTCTTCCCTCCTTTCCTCCCGTTTTCCATCCCACACTCCTTCCCTCCCTTCCTCCCTACCTCCCTTCCTTCCTTCTTTCCTTCCCTCCTTCCTTCCCTCCTTCCTTTCTTCCTTCATCCTCTTCCTCATTCCCCTTCCTTCCTTCCTCCCTCCCTCCCTTCCTCCATCTCTCCCTTTCTTCCTTCCTCCTTTCCTTCTTTCCTTCCTTCACTCCGCCTCCTTCACCTTCCTTCCCTTCCTCCTTCCTTCCCTTCCTTCCTTGTTTCCTTCCTTTCTTCCTTTTTCCCCCTCCTCCTGTTTCCTTCCTCCCTCCCTCTGTTCCCTCCCTCCCTCTCTTCCTTTCTTCCTTCCCTCTCTGCCTCCTTCCCTCCCTTCCTTCCCCCCTCCCTCTCTCCCTCCTTCCTTCTGATTTTTAACTAAGTCTTATGTAGAAATAAAGAGAAGGCCACAATAAAAATGACAGCCTATATTTTTATATAATCTAGTGAAAAAGTATTCTTTTTCAGCTTTCCTGGGTTCAGTTGTGCTTACTGTGAAACTCTCAGTCCTCAGCGCTTCCAATTGCTGTTCTTCTGGGAATGGGACCAGCCGAGCCCGACTCAGAGGGCACCCAGTCCTGTATACTCTGCACTGAGAAGCACCGCGCCGTGCTTAGACGCCGGCAAAACAGCTGTGCCGGCTAAAAGAGTAGCGCTGGCGACCTGAGTGGCTCCTCCGTCGGGTAGCTCCCAGTTTGTGGGCAACAGAAATTTGTCTGAAATTGCGGTGTCCACACGCTCTCTGCGCTTTCATTGGGAGCTACAATCCTGAGCTGATGTTAATCAGCCATCTTGGATCTCTCTCCACCTGGTGATGAAGTTTTTTCTGTTTCTTAGTTTTCCTTTGGCAGATGCCCCTTCCCCACAGAGCTGGACCTTCCCGGTTCGGCTGTGCTTGCTGTGAAACTCTCAGCCCTCTGTGTTTCCAACTGCTGCTCTCCTTGTGAGGATGGGAGCAGCCGAGCCTGACTCAAAGGGCACCCCGTCCCGTATACTCCGCACCGAGAAGCGCTGTGCCGGGGCGCCAGCAAAACAGCCAAAAAAGTCACGCTGGCGGCCCGTGTGGCTCCTCCACTGGGAATCTCCTGGTCTGTGGGCAACAAAAATTCGTCTGAAAGTGAGGCGTCCACTCGCTCTCTGCGCTTTCACTGGGAGCTACAATCCTGAGCTGCTGTTAATCAGCCATCTTGGCTCTCTCTCCTAATTTTAACATTGGTAACGAGAGTAGGATTCTGGCATGATTAAATCAAAAATGTGTTCCTAGATTGCACTTGGGCAATGGGTGAAGATAGAAGGCTGTAGACCCTTGTTGTGAAATGGCAAAGTAGTTGGTAAAACTATCCCTTGTGATAACTTCTATGGCAAACCAAGTGCCAACTGAACCTGCAGGTCTATAAGAAATGGATAGAAAGAGCCAAAGCATTTCTGGGATTGATTACTCCTCTTTGTTTATGCTGATGATCACAAGAGACGAGCTCAGAAGAAATATTCAGGTTTTCAAGCAAATGAAGGGGAAGGGGACGAGAGACTGATTTCAGAAATGTTTGGAAACAACAACTCAGTCTGGATCTCAAATGTCAGGAAGAAGATTTTTAAAAAAAAGTTCTAAGCGGGCTGGGCATAGTGGCTCAAGCCTGTAATCCCAGCACTTTAGGAGGCCAAGGCTGGTGAATCACAAAGTCAGGAGGTCGAGACCATCCTAGCCAACGCAGTGAAACCCTGTCTCTGCTAAAAATATGAAAACAAGCAGGATGGCAAGCACCTGTCACCTGGGAGGCTGAGGCAGGAGAATCACTTAAACCCGGGAGTCGGAGGTTGCAGTGAGCAGAGATCCCGCCACTACACTCCAGCCTATGTGACAGAGGGAGATGCCATCTAAATAAATAAATAAATAAACAAACAATAGTTCTTCATAGCAAAGGCCCAATAACACTTACCAATTGGAGAAAACGCCTCACCTTTGTGGCAATTATTAAATGAAGGCTTTTACCTTCCTTACCAAGCCCTTTCTTTCAGATGATCCCAATGTATTCATATTAAGTGAAGAAAAAGGCAGAGGAACACAAAAAGAATAATGTAGGTTTATGAGTGATATCTAGTTATGTTTTTGATTTTTTTCATGTGGCAAATGGATCTGCCTGAAAATAAATAGAGAAGAAGTGTATGACACGTTTGAGAGTTTTTGTGTAGTCAAAAAACTATGATTTTCCTTTAAAAGAGCCTGGGACTGCCAGACTCCCCAAAATACACTCACAGAAAATGGGCTAGATAATTCATTCAGCCCCCCAGAAGGGTGTATTCCACAATTCCCACTTCAGATGTGGCCACAGAAGACACTAAACAAAGAAGAACTAACTATCCAGTGTGTGACGCCAGGGGCCACTGTAACAATAGATCAGAAATTTCCTCCTGGAGAACAAAATCAGAGTATAAATAAGTTTCTCCAATGCCAAGACAAAAACATCACCGATGAACCAGTAACTGCTGTGTTATCTCCAATGCTTCCATTTTCCAAATAAGGTGTTTTATGGTGATAATGCCATCCTGCTACCCCATTTAAAAGGACTTTGGAATAAGCGGTGGCAATCTTTTCAGTTATAGGTCGGTGATCCATAAAAAGTCATGGCTGATCATGAAGGAAAAAGAGTAAATATCACCAAGTGAACTTGGACTTTGAGCTGAATGCAATAATTGAATTGGATTTCGAGTAGTCTACCTTTGGGCTGTGTTTTCTGAGTACGTGAAGAAGGGTACAAATGGGTATTTAGTGAAATGCCTGCTATAGCTGTAATTGCTACCTGTACACCAAAATCTGTGTCTATTTTTTCTTGGCGTTAGGCTAGATTCCTTTTCTTTGGCTCTGCAGGCACGTACATCAAGTAATTTCATTATAGCCAAATGTGAAAAAAAGTGATCCATGCCATACGACCCTGAAAAATCTCTCATATGTATTATTCCACACACTGTCCTCTTCCTTTAGCTGTAAGCTAATGCTCATGGAACCTTAGACGTCATATATTCAAGATGGCAAAGCTTTGGTTAGCCTGGATCCCTGAGTGACTACATGGAGCAGAATCTCTCTTCTCAACAACAGTCAGAAACATTCATTGTAGATTGTTAAGTGAGCAAGACATAAATTTATATTGAACTAAGAATTTTGTTTATTTAATAGAAGATACAATATTTTAGCCAAGTGTGGTGGCTCATGCTTGTAATCCCAGCACTTTGGGAAGCCGAAGCAGGCAGATCACCTGAGGTCAGGAATTCAAGACTAGCCTGGACAACATGGTAAAACCCCATCCGTACTAAAGATACAAAAACTAGCTGGGTATGATGATGCACACCTGTAATCCCAGCTACTTGCAAGGCTGATGTAGAAGAATCACTTGAACCTGGGAGGTGGAGGTTGCACTGAGCCAAGATCACACCACTGCACTCCAGCCTGGGAGACAGAGTGAGATTCCATCTCAAAAACAGCAAAAAAAAAAAAAAAAAAAAAAGGTACAATATTATACTCTCCATTTTTGAGGTGAAAAACAAGGCTTGTTATGGTTTTAAAATTTATTATGTTTAATAATTTATATAATTTAGAGAGGTTGGACTCAAATCTGTGTCTCCCAAGCTCCAGCATCTCTTTTTGTTATGCCAAATTATTTGAGAATTGAAAGTATAGTACAGGTGATTGAAAATGAGATCTGTTGAGGTTAAGATAAACAAACTAACCTTTTCCTACTTTCAGATATTACGCAGATTTGCTTTTGCCCCTTCTTTAGGTAATGGGTTTTCTTCCATGTAGTATGACTAAAAAAATCATTTTCCTCTGAGTAGCTAAGGAAGCAGCCAGTACTGTGTGAAGAAACTGAATCTGGGCATGCCCTGCAAGCTAATGAAACGACCCCCTTCCTTCCCCAGCTGCTGATTCCACTGGGATTCTTTAGGTAAATGAAAATCATAAGCCATTTGATCCTGAAAGTTTTTCTGCAGAAAGGCAAGATCAGGTCCTTTCTTTCTGTTAAATCTTGCCTTGATTAAATTAGCTTTTTTTCTTAGTGAGTTTCCAAAGCTCTGAGTTACTAACAAGAAAAGGTTTTAATAGGGTCCTATATTTTAAAGCCAATGGGCAACACAGCCTGGGTCCTTTATGATGTGTAATGAATAAAAGAACATAAATCACTGCTTTTTAAAGTCATCTGTTTAAGAATCATAATAATTTTCCCCTTTATTCCACCCTGCTCCCCTTTTGTATTTTACTTTCTCCCCAGTGCCACTCTCTTTCAAAGCCACAGATACGGGACAATCCCAGAAACTCTGATTTCTGTAGGGGAGCACCCTGGCTGGAAGAAGCCAAAAGCCCCTCTCCCAGCTGCTCTGGCACTTTGAGAAGCATGACACAGCCTGATTCCTCATCCTACCCCTCCTGTCTCTCCATTCCTGCCATTGCTGTCCCTTTCCATTCTCCAGCTCCTTTCATTCTTGTTCTTGATCCTTCTTTCTTTTTCCACTCTTGCACTCCCTATGCCTCCTCTCCATCTTTGTAACAAAGAAACCCCACATTGGGGAGGGTTGCAAACTCTTCTCCAAGCAGGGCAAGTTCCTGTGCACAAAACAAACAAAAAGGGCCTCCCTTTCCATAAGAACAGTGTGTTGCTGCCTCCAACTCCCTCCTCCCCCCAACCCCAGTAGGTTTCTCATAGACTTTTCCCCTTAGGCAGATGGGCAACCTAGGACATAATTTCAAACTGTAGGCTTGGTTTTTTTTTTTTTTCCGTTTGGGGGGTTGGTTTTTGTTGTTTTCGGGGGATTTTTTCTCTTCTTTCCTTTTTTTAATAGTTTTGAAATGGAATCTCGTTTTGTCACCCAGGCTGGAGTGCAGTGGCGCCATCTCTGCCCACTGCAACATCCACCTCCCAGGTTCAAGCAATTCTCCTGCCTCAGCCTCCCTAGTAGCTGGGATTACAGGTACCCACTACCATGCCCAGCTAATGTTTGTATTTTTTAGTAGAGAAGGGGTTTTGCCATGTTGGCCAGACTGGTCTTGAACTCCTGACCTCAGATGATCCACCTGCCTCAGCCTCCCAAAGTGCTGAAATTACAGTTGTGAGCCACTGTGCCAGGCCTGTTTTCTCTCCTTTCAAGGGCCCAAGAGCACATGCAAGGTTATCTGAATTGAACTACAATAATTTTCAAATTTTGCCCTAGCACAGAAATATTGGATATTGTAACAAGAGAGAAAATGATAAGATGATGTATGTCCCCTACGGTCCTCTTTTGCCACAGACACACGACAGAGGTGCCTGGGAACACCGGGTAAGCAAAACATCTCCATAAAAGTGTTTTATTTTAATTGCTTAACAGGTTCATGCCAATGAATCATCTCTCAGTTGAGGATGAAGTGCCTGCAGAGAATCATCAAGATTACCACAGCTCGTGATCGGAAAGAGAGAGGGAAAAAGAAGTGCTGGGACATCCAGCTGTCACATAGCTAACCAGAAAGGCATGTGGTCAAACAGAGACACACTGGTGCTCTTAGGTGGAAATATGGCTGCCGACTTAAAACCTACACAATCTAAAATACGGTATCAGGATACTTTAATTCTTTCTCCTGTCCTCATTAGGTAGCCTTATGCAATTCAGAGGAAAAACAACACGGAGCATTCCTAAAGGGCTCACATTGTTTGGGATTTGTCTACCTTTACTCTTCAGACTGCAGGTGCATTTGCTGAATACCTGCTATGTGCCAAATCTCATCTCCCTCCCTTCCATCAAAACAAACAAATCCCAACAGGGATTAATGAGGTTGTAAAAGGATTGCCTTATGTAAACTTATTATAAACACACATGCATACACCCCATAGGTCCAAATTGCAGAACTATGAAATCAACTTGAAGTAGTGACAGATAGATAGGGGGATGGAACAGAGTAATTCCTATAAACATAGAGTCTGATTTGAACTGCTAGCACACAGCCAGGCAGGGGCTACTCGCAAAGTTAACTCTCATTCTTTTTTGCCCTCATTATTCCCCAAAACTTGCTCATCTTTCTGTTGTAGAGTTGGTCCCTCTGGGTTGTACTTATTTAATTTGCAATGAGTATCTTAAGGGCCATGTCAAAGCTTTTTCTATCAGTACATTCAGAGCTCAGCACAGCACTGGCACACTGTATATGCTCAATAAATGCTTGGGAATGAAAGAATATATGAATTAGTGGGGTAGACGCTCACTTGCTTTTAAAAGTGTGGTGAAAATTCTATATATACAACACTGAAAAATTCAGATAATTGTCCATTTATTTTAAAATTCCTTAAGAAAATTTAATAAGTAAGCCATAATGAAACAATTTGAGGAATTTAAGAGATGAGTAGAGATCACTGAATTCAGTTTCCTGTCTTTAATTACATTTTCCATTTTCAAGTGGGTGTTTGGCAAATACACATGGGTTTTATCTAGCAGGACCAATGGGATAACAACACCCAGGTTGAATTCTATTATGCAATAAAAATTCAGCATCATTGGGGCTCTGTGGGGAGAAAATAAATCAGCCTTATTCTGAATATACCAGACATCATTTTGCTGAAAGTCTACTTAATTTTTCATATTTGGCTACCAATCCAGGAAAAATGACCAATCCCTGTTCCAGAAACATGAGTAAAAGTAAATAAAAAATTGAAATAGTAAACCTTGAATTTTCTTTTGATATCCATTCCCTTCACTTCCCTACAGTTCTTGTTCCTCTTCAATTACTTTTAAAATTGTAATCCATTTAGTTTCAAAACAAGGAATTGTGCTTCTCTGCAATCAGAACCTGACTCAGTTTACTCAGCAGCAATCATGTTACAAAGCCACCTTTTTATCACCCACCTGTCTATCTATATTAATTAATATGTGCAAAGAGCAAGGAGCTCCTGGTAGAGAATGGCCCTGCATATTCACAAAGGGCTATCATCATTAATTGCCAGTCAGTAATTAGATGTCACCAGGTCCATTATCATATCCATAGGCTTGTGAATGCTTGAGCCATAATGTTGCCATTTCAAGTGTTGTCAAATGTGGATGTCAAATGTCTTTCAATGTCATGTCCTCTTCTGGGCATGGAGAATGACAACGTAGTACTGCCTTCTGGGCAATTTTGAGTTAATAATGAGGCAAGTGGCTCTCAAACAGCTTCAAACAATAACCCCTTATTGGATTACCAGACAATGAATTAATGGCCACAAAGAGACTGGCAGATCATATCTTAATTAAGCCCAGGCAGTTGAGAAGGCTGTGTGACTCCTTTTAATTGCATTTCCATAGCACACATGGACTGTACTTCACCTTGGCCAGAGATTTGCCCAATTTTTGAATGCCAACATAGCAAAACATCTTAAATCATCACTTAATGTTGTGAAGGTAAACTAGTTTCTCTAAACCTCAAGAAATTACGATGCCAGTTGTTAATAATGCTGTCACACACTTCTTTTAGTTTAAAGATCAGTCTAAGATCTAAAAATTAGACAGCTTTATCCTCTTCCATTCAGCAGGGAGATGGGTTGATTTTTTTTTTTTTTTTTTTTTTTTTTTTTTTTTAGCACCAAGCAAGTAGACCAGAGCACTAAAGGAAGGGTTATACTAGAGTTTGACTGGGTAACTTTGACTTTCTGTGTTTCAGTGTATAGCATCAAAAGAATAGAACATGACTCCTCCTTGCCCGCAGACATGTGGAAATATTAAAGAGAGTATGCTTGAAAATCCCCTTAGCATTATGGATTCAAGAATCCTATGTCTGGTTCCTAACTATTCTTCCAAGTATGTGCCCCAGAATGAGTGATTTACAGGCTCTGGGAGGCTCTGTACCCTCATTTGAAAAATGAGGGATTAGACCAGAACCCAGACGAGAGTTTTGTTTTCTAAACTGCATCCCAGGGGATTTATTTGCCACAGAATGTTAATAGGTGTTTCTGATGAAAGGATTTCCTGGTCAGGTACATTCAAGCATGCAGGTGAAAAACCAGGTTAAACATATGTTAATACATTTCAAAACTGAAGTATTACTCTCACAGCTTTCAAGATGCTAATGTAGTTCTCCAAAGTCTGGGTTATGCAAGCAATATTTAACAAACTTATTAAGGAAACATATTTCAGTAGAGTATGCATGGTCCTAGTTTGGGAACTAACGTTGGGAAAATTGAGTTCTGATAGTATTCCACAGAGCCCTAGGTTACCGCTGTGGGAGCCTCTGGAACAGTCTTAGGCAATGGGGAAGAGGCTCCAACTTCATCGGCTCCTTAGCTGCAGCAGGCCTACTGTTTCTTTCTTCTGACGTTGTTTGCTTTAATTTCTTAATAATAAGATTTGTTCAAAAGAATAGGTGCTCTGACCAAAGTAATTTGAAATCCACCAGACTACGTGTTCTAAAATCTCCTCCACTGCAAACATCCCTGAGTCTATCACTGTTTTAAAGAAAAATATGTAATAAGATAAAATATGCATATAATTAGCTTTCTTAAGTTTTCTAGATTCAATTTGTGATGGTTCTATTCCAGGCTTTCTAGCCTATGCTATTGTTCCAGCCATTGTCAATTTGCACTTCATATTCAAGAGTATGAAATACACCTTTATTTTTGAAGCAGCCTTTTTATCTCACTGAATAGATAATACGTACTCTCATTCTCAACATTACAGAAGTTACAGCTTAGCTCATCCGACTTCACGCGGTTCCCTTCTCTCCTTCTGACCACAGAGCCTTCTGACTATGAAGAGCTTTTGCACAAGGCCCTCCCACTTGGACATAACTCCAGGTGCTGGCAGTGCCATCCTTCCTGACTTGGTAATTAATCTGGGCAACTTTCTTCTTCTCTTCGGCTCATGATTGATTTTCTCCATAAATGATTTTGGGCTGTTCTTGCATATCAAAGGCCACATAAAGAGTCATTGTACTACTCTGTTAATAGGTCCCTGAGAATGGCGACTTGTTTCCCTTCTTTTTCTTCCAGAAACTCACAGCATTGGTTTAAAAAGGTTTCAGCTTCCGATCTTAATTGGACATCAGAATTTACAGTATCTAGTCAAAAAGAACAAAATCATTTCTTTTTGACTTTCATCTACAATCCTAGCCCTTCCCGGGTATATTTACATAAGCCTTTAACCATGTCATACAAACGCAATGTTCACTTGGCTTTATACATTCAGGATTAGGAGTAAATTAGTCAATGAGCTGGCAAGACCTTAAGACGAAAATCCTTTGTTCCTTTATGTGAGGAAAGCAATTGCTCATGAATGCTGTGACTTCTATTGCCTAGGGCTGAGGAAGAGGTATGCACCTGAGTGACTGGTGGAGCCAAGTATGAGGACAGTTAAAACATACAGAGCTATTTGGCATGGGCAGAATCACCCTTGCATGACATACACCAGCTCGTTGTTTTCACAATAGGAAGAGCAGATGCTCTTGGGAGATTTGGCAGTACAGCACGTGGGGTGACAGCACACAGCACTGAAGGCATATAATGTAAAAACTGTTATGCCTAGTCAGTTTTTGTTTTTCTTCCATTAAAAATGCAGCAAACTATCCTACCATTCCCCAACTTTACCAAATGGCACTGGTGAGTGGGGTAGCAGAGATCAATCCATGCATTTCTGAAGGGATGGGTTCCTCAGTGTGTGATAAGCCAAATATATTTGATTTCCAATATGCATGTATGCATAGAAAGCTTCCAATGGATGGTGCTGACATTTATCTTCAGCATCTAGGACTGGTGGGGCTGGTCACCCCTGTGCTCATGAGTGAAAGTAAATGTCAGGAAAGATTAGTGGTCGTGTACTACCCATACACAGCAATATTTTTCATTCTCTGTGTATTCCTCATGCTGCTCTTCATTTAGGGAACAGTTGAGAGAAATTAAACGTACCTGTGCTCTGGAGGGAGCAGAATTACGGAAATGAGGGATGTGTTATCATGTAGCACTTTCACTGAGATGCTTTTCTATGCAAAATACTACTCACCAGCTTGTTTTCTTCTGCAAATGAGAAACAGGGTCCGGAAGACTTTATATCCTGTAAGTCTGCTTGCAATCTATGGATCCTGGAACTCCAGAGAGCATACTGGACACTTTATTTATACTATCAATTGGATCCCTTCATTTGTGATTGCAGTTACAACTGAACTGGGGTGAAAGAGGATGGAGAGGAAGAACTGACCCTGAAACATTCTTCTAAATTATCTGTGTGTTGAACAGTATGCCCATCTCCTATAGTTAAAAAAAGACAAAAGGAAGTAAAAAAGGAAGAACGAGAGAAAAAAAATATATTCAACAATTCCTTAGGATCAAAAGTGGGAACAGAACATTGAAAATGCATTCAAGGTAAAAGGCAATCAAGAAGGAAGAGTCCAGTGATGGCAGTCTATAAACCAGGCTGCCCCTGACCTGGCCGACTGGTGCCGAGGCAAAAGAGGGGCAAGAATAGTCAGAACAGCTCATCTCCTCTACTCACCCATGCTTGGGTCTAAGCTTCCCCATGGTTCTCTTTCCACTTCTCTTTTCATTGCTTCAAATTCACCCCATTAAACTTAAAGATGAGTTAAACCAAAGAAGGAAGGGAGGGAGGGAGGGAGGGAAGAAACTGCACCAATCATAGATTTAAAATGTATTGAAAGGCCACTGGGTTCTTTTTGATCAGGTAAGGAGACCCGAGAAAGGGCAGGTTAGGCCTAAGGACATCTCTCTTCTGATGTGAGAGTTACTTGGTCCTCCCAACAGACTCCAGAGCTGAGTTCATCACATCTCAGCTCCTGCGTGGAGCACAACACAAGGCTCTCCAGAATAAATGACAGGAAATCCTGGGTAGAATGTTTTCCCTTTCCTGATGACCACAGAGATTGAAATTCCACTCCAGAAACCCTCTCCTTTCATGACCCTCTTCCTTTCAAGTGGAAGAGCGGTAAGCTGAGGACTCTCGAATCCAACGTATCTGCACCCTCACAAGAAGGCAATCGTGAAGACATTCACACCGACTCAGGCAGAAAAGGCACAAAACAAACCCATTAAATAGGGTGGCAAGCAACCCAAACACATTTAATGACAAATTCATACATGTAGGGCCTTATTGAAGCTTTTGTGGGTTTTTTTTTTTCTCCTGACTTTTTAAGGCTTATAAATCTAGGAGACTGGACTTTCCACAAGAAGGCAAGATTCTTATTTTGGTCCCACTTATTACCTAAAAGGGCAAAAAAATAAGAGGAAAGAAAAACAAGGAAGCAAGGCTGTTATATTACTGTTATCTGAATATTTTTTAAGGCACAAGATAGGTAGGATTGCATTGTCTGAAGATCATTCACTAAGAAAAGAAAACTCATCTGTCAATGCAGGGAGATCTCTTGAAGTTCTTTGCAAACTATTAATACATGGAGTGGAGGCTCAGAAAAGGACACAATGTAAGAATACATAATTTAGGTCATTCGTGGTATGTTTTAGTCTTTTCAACTATTCCTGTCTGTCTGATTTCCCCTCTAAATTTGAAAGTTTTGTACGTCAGACTATAAAGACACTAGGACCTAGTAATTATGCAGTGCTAAGTATGTGCCAAGCCTTGCACATGTATCACTGAATTTTCACAATTAACTCTATGAGAAAAAGATTTTTCAGATGAAAAGACTAAGGCAAAGAGCATTTTAGTGACTTACCCAAGATATGTTTTTTTTATAAATGCCAGGGTCAAAATTTGAACCCAGGCAGTCAGACTGAGGAGCCCATGCTTACATCTTCTAGTCTCTTTTCACATTACATGCATCTTTTGTGAACCTCTCAGATGTTATACTATGCTCATGGAATATGCTAACTCACAATGTGTTGAACTAATTAACATGAGAGCAAAGGGGAATGAGTTCACATGTAGATTATAAATATGCTTGTCATTGTTCAAATTGTCTGTAAGACAAATATTCTGAGGTGCTAACGAAAATGCAAAAGGACTCCTATCTTAAAAAGAGCTAGGCTAAATTTATTTTGGGTAAGGAATAAGTTATCACAGACACAATTTTATCACCATTCTTTCATTCGTTCATTTGAACATAGATGTTCCTTGAACAGCTCAGGGGTTAGGGTTCCAAGCCCCCCCACAGTTGAAAATCTGGATATAACTTTTGACACCCTACAAAATTAATGACTAAAATCCTGCTGTTGAACAGATGCTTTACTGTTAACACAGTTAGGTGATATATTTTGTATGTTACATGTATTATATACCATATTAAAGTAAGCTAGAGAAAATGTCATTAAGAAAATAACACAGAGCAAAAAATATATTTACTACTCATGAAGTGGAAGTGGATCATCATAAAGGTCTTCATCCTCACCATCTTCAGTTTGAGTAGGCTGAGGAGTTGGTCTTCCAGTCTCAGGGGTGACTGAGGCAGAAGAAAATCTGTGTATGAGTGAATCACGCAGTCCAAGCTCATGTGGTGCATATTAAATGCCTATGCTGTGCCAGTTACTCTTCTTTTTGTTGTTGTTGCTTTTTTCAGACTGACTCTCACTCTGTCACCGAGGCTAGAGTGCAGCGGTGCAATCTCGGCTCACTGTAACCTCCGGCTCCTGGGTTCAAGCGATTCTCCTGCCTCGGCCTCCCAAGTAGCTGGGATTATAGGTGTGCACCATCATGTCTGCCTGATTTTTGTATTTTTAGTAGAGATGGGTTTTCACCATGTTGGCCAGGCTAATCTAGAACTACTGACTTTAGGTGATCTGCCTACCTCGGCCTCACAAAGTGCTGGGATTACAGGCATGAGTCACAGCACCCAGCCTATGCCAGCCAGTTACTCTTCTAAAAACAAAATAAGAACAGCAAAGCACACCCCTCCTGCCCTTAGGGGTTCACTGTGGAGTGGAGGAACAAGTATGGATGCTTTACAAAAGAAGTGCTAATAAAGGTTCACTAGTCTTGCCTTGGATGGTGAGAAGCTGAACTGCTCCACATGCTGTAAAGTAAGAGCTAAGTGAGAGGCCTCACATTTAGAATTCTAGGCTTTGAAATTACCAAAAGTCCTGAGTTACTGCTGCAGAGTCTTGTGCTCAACTACCTCCCCCACCATATCCTACTGGAAGAACTGGATGCACAAAAAGGATTAGAGGTGATAGGAGATCTGACTGTATTTCTCCACTTCTCTTTTGTGCAATCATCCCTGGTGACAACACGATAGATGGCAATAGTGGAAAAAGACAGCCCTGATTGGGAGAATACACTTTAGGGAAAATGGAGTCATTCTAACACATTTAGAGTTCTTCACAGATATTGAAGAATGAATCTTTCTTTTAGTTAAGTACACTGTAAAGGACATTTTGTTTATTTTGTTTTTTGTTGGTCTGCTTGATTATCTGTTTATCTGTCTGGTTATTGTTTAATTGTTTCCACTCAGTTAGACGGCATAAAGTGATGTAGACCTCTCTGAATGAGATACGTTCAAAATGAGAATGCTGACACACAGCTCACTCAACTGTGCCCAAAAATCACAGGCTTCCTTTCATTTAAAATTATACATGAGGGAGGAGACCCAAGATGGCTGATTAGGAGCAGCTCAGAATTGCAGCTCCCAGCAAAAGCATGGAGGGTGAGTGGACCCCTCATTTCCAGATGAATTTTTATGCCCATAGACCAGGAGATTCCCAGGCAGAGGAGCCCCAAGGGTTGCCAGCGCAGCTGTTTTGGCCAGAGCAGCTGTTTTGGCCCGTGAGGCTTTTTTGGCTGGCATGGCGGTTCTCCGCACAAAATACACGGGTTTGGGTGCCGTTTTAGCTGGCGATTGGAGCTCCTGGGATAGAGAGTCACCCATTCAACAGATTAAAAAAAAAAGGGGGGACTGAAACAGGGAGCCAGGCCAGGAGATTTTCGGGCAAAAAAGCACCATGAATCTCAGCGCAGCTGTTTCAGCTGGCACAGTGGGTCACTGCACGGGAAATCACACAGATCCTGGCGCCTTTTCAACAGGCCACTGGAACACCTGGGACACAAAGTCGCCTGTTCAACTGAAAAAAAAAGGGCACTGAGGCAGGGAGCCAGGTGATCAGGCTCGGCTGCTCCCACCCCCACAAAAAAACAGCAATCTGAAACCCTCTGGATTGAGAAATTCACAGCAAGCGCAGCTGAACCCAGGATAGTCCAGCTCTGTGGCTGAGGAGTGTCCGCCATTACCGAGGCAGTCCACCACTACGAAGGTAGTCCGCCATTGCCGAGGCAGCCCGCCTTTACAGAGACAGTCTGCCATTATAGAGGTGGGTCACCATTGCTGAAGCAGTTCTAACTATACCCGTATAAACAGGACTGCAGGGAAGTTCACACGGCAGCTGGGCAGAGCCCACAGCTACTCAGCAAAGCCTCTGCAGGCAGACAGTGACTAGGCTGCCTCCTGGCTGGGCAGGGCAGCCCTGAAAAAAGGCAGCAACACAACAGAAACTCTGAAATAAAGCCCTAAATCCCTGGGACACAGCACCTGGGAAAAATAAAAGGGGGGTGTATGAGTTCAGCTGCAGCAGACTTAAACATACCTGCCCAGCAGCTCTGAATGAATAACGGAGCTCACAGCTCAGCATGTGAGCTCCTATAAAGGACAGACTGTCTCCTCAAACAGCTCCCTGACCCTCGTATATCCAAAGAGTCACCTCATAAAAGAGAGCTCACACTGACATCTGGCGGGTATCCTTCTGGGACAAAGATAGCAGAAGACGAAACTGGCAGCAACCCTTACTGTTCTGCAGCAGCTGCAGGTGATCCCCAGGCAAGCAGGGCCTGGAGTGGACCTCAGCAGTCCTACAGCAGAGGGGCCTGAATGTTAGAAGGAAAACTAAGAAACAGAAAGAAATAACTTCATCAT